>OY821773.1:0-10000 GCA_963682175.1 Triglochin maritima | reverse complement strand
GTTTGTGGTTTAGGGTTTAGGGTTTAGGGTTTAGGGTTTAGGGTTTAGGGTTTAGGGTTTAGGGTTTAGGGTTTAGGGTTTAGGGTTTAGGGTTTAGGGTTTAGGGTTTAGGGTTTAGGGTTTAGGGTTTAGGGTTTAGGGTTTAGGGTTTAGGGTTTAGGGTTTAGGGTTTAGGGTTTAGGGTTTAGGGTTTAGGGTTTAGGGTTTAGGGTTTAGGGTTTAGGGTTTAGGGTTTAGGGTTTAGGGTTTAGGGTTTAGGGTTTAGGGTTTAGGGTTTAGGGTTTAGGGTTTAGGGTTTAGGGTTTAGGGTTTAGGGTTTAGGGTTTAGGGTTTAGGGTTTAGGGTTTAGGGTTTAGGGTTTAGGGTTTAGGGTTTAGGGTTTAGGGTTTAGGGTTTAGGGTTTAGGGTTTAGGGTTTAGGGTTTAGGGTTTAGGGTTTAGGGTTTAGGGTTTAGGGTTTAGGGTTTAGGGTTTAGGGTTTAGGGTTTAGGGTTTAGGGTTTAGGGTTTAGGGTTTAGGGTTTAGGGTTTAGGGTTTAGGGTTTAGGGTTTAGGGTTTAGGGTTTAGGGTTTAGGGTTTAGGGTTTAGGGTTTAGGGTTTAGGGTTTAGGGTTTAGGGTTTAGGGTTTAGGGTTTAGGGTTTAGGGTTTAGGGTTTAGGGTTTAGGGTTTAGGGTTTAGGGTTTAGGGTTTAGGGTTTAGGGTTTAGGGTTTAGGGTTTAGGGTTTAGGGTTTAGGGTTTAGGGTTTAGGGTTTAGGGTTTAGGGTTTAGGGTTTAGGGTTTAGGGTTTAGGGTTTAGGGTTTAGGGTTTAGGGTTTAGGGTTTAGGGTTTAGGGTTTAGGGTTTAGGGTTTAGGGTTTAGGGTTTAGGGTTTAGGGTTTAGGGTTTAGGGTTTAGGGTTTAGGGTTTAGGGTTTAGGGTTTAGGGTTTAGGGTTTAGGGTTTAGGGTTTAGGGTTTAGGGTTTAGGGTTTAGGGTTTAGGGTTTAGGGTTTAGGGTTTAGGGTTTAGGGTTTAGGGTTTAGGGTTTAGGGTTTAGGGTTTAGGGTTTAGGGTTTAGGGTTTAGGGTTTAGGGTTTAGGGTTTAGGGTTTAGGGTTTAGGGTTTAGGGTTTAGGGTTTAGGGTTTAGGGTTTAGGGTTTAGGGTTTAGGGTTTAGGGTTTAGGGTTTAGGGTTTAGGGTTTAGGGTTTAGGGTTTAGGGTTTAGGGTTTAGGGTTTAGGGTTTAGGGTTTAGGGTTTAGGGTTTAGGGTTTAGGGTTTAGGGTTTAGGGTTTAGGGTTTAGGGTTTAGGGTTTAGGGTTTAGGGTTTAGGGTTTAGGGTTTAGGGTTTAGGGTTTAGGGTTTAGGGTTTAGGGTTTAGGGTTTAGGGTTTAGGGTTTAGGGTTTAGGGTTTAGGGTTTAGGGTTTAGGGTTTAGGGTTTAGGGTTTAGGGTTTAGGGTTTAGGGTTTAGGGTTTAGGGTTTAGGGTTTAGGGTTTAGGGTTTAGGGTTTAGGGTTTAGGGTTTAGGGTTTAGGGTTTAGGGTTTAGGGTTTAGGGTTTAGGGTTTAGGGTTTAGGGTTTAGGGTTTAGGGTTTAGGGTTTAGGGTTTAGGGTTTAGGGTTTAGGGTTTAGGGTTTAGGGTTTAGGGTTTAGGGTTTAGGGTTTAGGGTTTAGGGTTTAGGGTTTAGGGTTTAGGGTTTAGGGTTTAGGGTTTAGGGTTTAGGGTTTAGGGTTTAGGGTTTAGGGTTTAGGGTTTAGGGTTTAGGGTTTAGGGTTTAGGGTTTAGGGTTTAGGGTTTAGGGTTTAGGGTTTAGGGTTTAGGGTTTAGGGTTTAGGGTTTAGGGTTTAGGGTTTAGGGTTTAGGGTTTAGGGTTTAGGGTTTAGGGTTTAGGGTTTAGGGTTTAGGGTTTAGGGTTTAGGGTTTAGGGTTTAGGGTTTAGGGTTTAGGGTTTAGGGTTTAGGGTTTAGGGTTTAGGGTTTAGGGTTTAGGGTTTAGGGTTTAGGGTTTAGGGTTTAGGGTTTAGGGTTTAGGGTTTAGGGTTTAGGGTTTAGGGTTTAGGGTTTAGGGTTTAGGGTTTAGGGTTTAGGGTTTAGGGTTTAGGGTTTAGGGTTTAGGGTTTAGGGTTTAGGGTTTAGGGTTTAGGGTTTAGGGTTTAGGGTTTAGGGTTTAGGGTTTAGGGTTTAGGGTTTAGGGTTTAGGGTTTAGGGTTTAGGGTTTAGGGTTTAGGGTTTAGGGTTTAGGGTTTAGGGTTTAGGGTTTAGGGTTTAGGGTTTAGGGTTTAGGGTTTAGGGTTTAGGGTTTAGGGTTTAGGGTTTAGGGTTTAGGGTTTAGGGTTTAGGGTTTAGGGTTTAGGGTTTAGGGTTTAGGGTTTAGGGTTTAGGGTTTAGGGTTTAGGGTTTAGGGTTTAGGGTTTAGGGTTTAGGGTTTAGGGTTTAGGGTTTAGGGTTTAGGGTTTAGGGTTTAGGGTTTAGGGTTTAGGGTTTAGGGTTTAGGGTTTAGGGTTTAGGGTTTAGGGTTTAGGGTTTAGGGTTTAGGGTTTAGGGTTTAGGGTTTAGGGTTTAGGGTTTAGGGTTTAGGGTTTAGGGTTTAGGGTTTAGGGTTTAGGGTTTAGGGTTTAGGGTTTAGGGTTTAGGGTTTAGGGTTTAGGGTTTAGGGTTTAGGGTTTAGGGTTTAGGGTTTAGGGTTTAGGGTTTAGGGTTTAGGGTTTAGGGTTTAGGGTTTAGGGTTTAGGGTTTAGGGTTTAGGGTTTAGGGTTTAGGGTTTAGGGTTTAGGGTTTAGGGTTTAGGGTTTAGGGTTTAGGGTTTAGGGTTTAGGGTTTAGGGTTTAGGGTTTAGGGTTTAGGGTTTAGGGTTTAGGGTTTAGGGTTTAGGGTTTAGGGTTTAGGGTTTAGGGTTTAGGGTTTAGGGTTTAGGGTTTAGGGTTTAGGGTTTAGGGTTTAGGGTTTAGGGTTTAGGGTTTAGGGTTTAGGGTTTAGGGTTTAGGGTTTAGGGTTTAGGGTTTAGGGTTTAGGGTTTAGGGTTTAGGGTTTAGGGTTTAGGGTTTAGGGTTTAGGGTTTAGGGTTTAGGGTTTAGGGTTTAGGGTTTAGGGTTTAGGGTTTAGGGTTTAGGGTTTAGGGTTTAGGGTTTAGGGTTTAGGGTTTAGGGTTTAGGGTTTAGGGTTTAGGGTTTAGGGTTTAGGGTTTAGGGTTTAGGGTTTAGGGTTTAGGGTTTAGGGTTTAGGGTTTAGGGTTTAGGGTTTAGGGTTTAGGGTTTAGGGTTTAGGGTTTAGGGTTTAGGGTTTAGGGTTTAGGGTTTAGGGTTTAGGGTTTAGGGTTTAGGGTTTAGGGTTTAGGGTTTAGGGTTTAGGGTTTAGGGTTTAGGGTTTAGGGTTTAGGGTTTAGGGTTTAGGGTTTAGGGTTTAGGGTTTAGGGTTTAGGGTTTAGGGTTTAGGGTTTAGGGTTTAGGGTTTAGGGTTTAGGGTTTAGGGTTTAGGGTTTAGGGTTTAGGGTTTAGGGTTTAGGGTTTAGGGTTTAGGGTTTAGGGTTTAGGGTTTAGGGTTTAGGGTTTAGGGTTTAGGGTTTAGGGTTTAGGGTTTAGGGTTTAGGGTTTAGGGTTTAGGGTTTAGGGTTTAGGGTTTAGGGTTTAGGGTTTAGGGTTTAGGGTTTAGGGTTTAGGGTTTAGGGTTTAGGGTTTAGGGTTTAGGGTTTAGGGTTTAGGGTTTAGGGTTTAGGGTTTAGGGTTTAGGGTTTAGGGTTTAGGGTTTAGGGTTTAGGGTTTAGGGTTTAGGGTTTAGGGTTTAGGGTTTAGGGTTTAGGGTTTAGGGTTTAGGGTTTAGGGTTTAGGGTTTAGGGTTTAGGGTTTAGGGTTTAGGGTTTAGGGTTTAGGGTTTAGGGTTTAGGGTTTAGGGTTTAGGGTTTAGGGTTTAGGGTTTAGGGTTTAGGGTTTAGGGTTTAGGGTTTAGGGTTTAGGGTTTAGGGTTTAGGGTTTAGGGTTTAGGGTTTAGGGTTTAGGGTTTAGGGTTTAGGGTTTAGGGTTTAGGGTTTAGGGTTTAGGGTTTAGGGTTTAGGGTTTAGGGTTTAGGGTTTAGGGTTTAGGGTTTAGGGTTTAGGGTTTAGGGTTTAGGGTTTAGGGTTTAGGGTTTAGGGTTTAGGGTTTAGGGTTTAGGGTTTAGGGTTTAGGGTTTAGGGTTTAGGGTTTAGGGTTTAGGGTTTAGGGTTTAGGGTTTAGGGTTTAGGGTTTAGGGTTTAGGGTTTAGGGTTTAGGGTTTAGGGTTTAGGGTTTAGGGTTTAGGGTTTAGGGTTTAGGGTTTAGGGTTTAGGGTTTAGGGTTTAGGGTTTAGGGTTTAGGGTTTAGGGTTTAGGGTTTAGGGTTTAGGGTTTAGGGTTTAGGGTTTAGGGTTTAGGGTTTAGGGTTTAGGGTTTAGGGTTTAGGGTTTAGGGTTTAGGGTTTAGGGTTTAGGGTTTAGGGTTTAGGGTTTAGGGTTTAGGGTTTAGGGTTTAGGGTTTAGGGTTTAGGGTTTAGGGTTTAGGGTTTAGGGTTTAGGGTTTAGGGTTTAGGGTTTAGGGTTTAGGGTTTAGGGTTTAGGGTTTAGGGTTTAGGGTTTAGGGTTTAGGGTTTAGGGTTTAGGGTTTAGGGTTTAGGGTTTAGGGTTTAGGGTTTAGGGTTTAGGGTTTAGGGTTTAGGGTTTAGGGTTTAGGGTTTAGGGTTTAGGGTTTAGGGTTTAGGGTTTAGGGTTTAGGGTTTAGGGTTTAGGGTTTAGGGTTTAGGGTTTAGGGTTTAGGGTTTAGGGTTTAGGGTTTAGGGTTTAGGGTTTAGGGTTTAGGGTTTAGGGTTTAGGGTTTAGGGTTTAGGGTTTAGGGTTTAGGGTTTAGGGTTTAGGGTTTAGGGTTTAGGGTTTAGGGTTTAGGGTTTAGGGTTTAGGGTTTAGGGTTTAGGGTTTAGGGTTTAGGGTTTAGGGTTTAGGGTTTAGGGTTTAGGGTTTAGGGTTTAGGGTTTAGGGTTTAGGGTTTAGGGTTTAGGGTTTAGGGTTTAGGGTTTAGGGTTTAGGGTTTAGGGTTTAGGGTTTAGGGTTTAGGGTTTAGGGTTTAGGGTTTAGGGTTTAGGGTTTAGGGTTTAGGGTTTAGGGTTTAGGGTTTAGGGTTTAGGGTTTAGGGTTTAGGGTTTAGGGTTTAGGGTTTAGGGTTTAGGGTTTAGGGTTTAGGGTTTAGGGTTTAGGGTTTAGGGTTTAGGGTTTAGGGTTTAGGGTTTAGGGTTTAGGGTTTAGGGTTTAGGGTTTAGGGTTTAGGGTTTAGGGTTTAGGGTTTAGGGTTTAGGGTTTAGGGTTTAGGGTTTAGGGTTTAGGGTTTAGGGTTTAGGGTTTAGGGTTTAGGGTTTAGGGTTTAGGGTTTAGGGTTTAGGGTTTAGGGTTTAGGGTTTAGGGTTTAGGGTTTAGGGTTTAGGGTTTAGGGTTTAGGGTTTAGGGTTTAGGGTTTAGGGTTTAGGGTTTAGGGTTTAGGGTTTAGGGTTTAGGGTTTAGGGTTTAGGGTTTAGGGTTTAGGGTTTAGGGTTTAGGGTTTAGGGTTTAGGGTTTAGGGTTTAGGGTTTAGGGTTTAGGGTTTAGGGTTTAGGGTTTAGGGTTTAGGGTTTAGGGTTTAGGGTTTAGGGTTTAGGGTTTAGGGTTTAGGGTTTAGGGTTTAGGGTTTAGGGTTTAGGGTTTAGGGTTTAGGGTTTAGGGTTTAGGGTTTAGGGTTTAGGGTTTAGGGTTTAGGGTTTAGGGTTTAGGGTTTAGGGTTTAGGGTTTAGGGTTTAGGGTTTAGGGTTTAGGGTTTAGGGTTTAGGGTTTAGGGTTTAGGGTTTAGGGTTTAGGGTTTAGGGTTTAGGGTTTAGGGTTTAGGGTTTAGGGTTTAGGGTTTAGGGTTTAGGGTTTAGGGTTTAGGGTTTAGGGTTTAGGGTTTAGGGTTTAGGGTTTAGGGTTTAGGGTTTAGGGTTTAGGGTTTAGGGTTTAGGGTTTAGGGTTTAGGGTTTAGGGTTTAGGGTTTAGGGTTTAGGGTTTAGGGTTTAGGGTTTAGGGTTTAGGGTTTAGGGTTTAGGGTTTAGGGTTTAGGGTTTAGGGTTTAGGGTTTAGGGTTTAGGGTTTAGGGTTTAGGGTTTAGGGTTTAGGGTTTAGGGTTTAGGGTTTAGGGTTTAGGGTTTAGGGTTTAGGGTTTAGGGTTTAGGGTTTAGGGTTTAGGGTTTAGGGTTTAGGGTTTAGGGTTTAGGGTTTAGGGTTTAGGGTTTAGGGTTTAGGGTTTAGGGTTTAGGGTTTAGGGTTTAGGGTTTAGGGTTTAGGGTTTAGGGTTTAGGGTTTAGGGTTTAGGGTTTAGGGTTTAGGGTTTAGGGTTTAGGGTTTAGGGTTTAGGGTTTAGGGTTTAGGGTTTAGGGTTTAGGGTTTAGGGTTTAGGGTTTAGGGTTTAGGGTTTAGGGTTTAGGGTTTAGGGTTTAGGGTTTAGGGTTTAGGGTTTAGGGTTTAGGGTTTAGGGTTTAGGGTTTAGGGTTTAGGGTTTAGGGTTTAGGGTTTAGGGTTTAGGGTTTAGGGTTTAGGGTTTAGGGTTTAGGGTTTAGGGTTTAGGGTTTAGGGTTTAGGGTTTAGGGTTTAGGGTTTAGGGTTTAGGGTTTAGGGTTTAGGGTTTAGGGTTTAGGGTTTAGGGTTTAGGGTTTAGGGTTTAGGGTTTAGGGTTTAGGGTTTAGGGTTTAGGGTTTAGGGTTTAGGGTTTAGGGTTTAGGGTTTAGGGTTTAGGGTTTAGGGTTTAGGGTTTAGGGTTTAGGGTTTAGGGTTTAGGGTTTAGGGTTTAGGGTTTAGGGTTTAGGGTTTAGGGTTTAGGGTTTAGGGTTTAGGGTTTAGGGTTTAGGGTTTAGGGTTTAGGGTTTAGGGTTTAGGGTTTAGGGTTTAGGGTTTAGGGTTTAGGGTTTAGGGTTTAGGGTTTAGGGTTTAGGGTTTAGGGTTTAGGGTTTAGGGTTTAGGGTTTAGGGTTTAGGGTTTAGGGTTTAGGGTTTAGGGTTTAGGGTTTAGGGTTTAGGGTTTAGGGTTTAGGGTTTAGGGTTTAGGGTTTAGGGTTTAGGGTTTAGGGTTTAGGGTTTAGGGTTTAGGGTTTAGGGTTTAGGGTTTAGGGTTTAGGGTTTAGGGTTTAGGGTTTAGGGTTTAGGGTTTAGGGTTTAGGGTTTAGGGTTTAGGGTTTAGGGTTTAGGGTTTAGGGTTTAGGGTTTAGGGTTTAGGGTTTAGGGTTTAGGGTTTAGGGTTTAGGGTTTAGGGTTTAGGGTTTAGGGTTTAGGGTTTAGGGTTTAGGGTTTAGGGTTTAGGGTTTAGGGTTTAGGGTTTAGGGTTTAGGGTTTAGGGTTTAGGGTTTAGGGTTTAGGGTTTAGGGTTTAGGGTTTAGGGTTTAGGGTTTAGGGTTTAGGGTTTAGGGTTTAGGGTTTAGGGTTTAGGGTTTAGGGTTTAGGGTTTAGGGTTTAGGGTTTAGGGTTTAGGGTTTATGGTTTAGGGTTTAGGGTTTAGGGTTTAGGGTTTAGGGTTTAGGGTTTAGGGTTTAGGGTTTAGGGTTTAGGGTTTAGGGTTTAGGGTTTAGGGTTTAGGGTTTAGGGTTTAGGGTTTAGGGTTTAGGGTTTAGGGTTTAGGGTTTAGGGTTTAGGGTTTAGGGTTTAGGGTTTAGGGTTTAGGGTTTAGGGTTTAGGGTTTAGGGTTTAGGGTTTAGGGTTTAGGGTTTAGGGTTTAGGGTTTAGGGTTTAGGGTTTAGGGTTTAGGGTTTAGGGTTTAGGGTTTAGGGTTTAGGGTTTAGGGTTTAGGGTTTAGGGTTTAGGGTTTAGGGTTTAGGGTTTAGGGTTTAGGGTTTAGGGTTTAGGGTTTAGGGTTTAGGGTTTAGGGTTTAGGGTTTAGGGTTTAGGGTTTAGGGTTTAGGGTTTAGGGTTTAGGGTTTAGGGTTTAGGGTTTAGGGTTTAGGGTTTAGGGTTTAGGGTTTAGGGTTTAGGGTTTAGGGTTTAGGGTTTAGGGTTTAGGGTTTAGGGTTTAGGGTTTAGGGTTTAGGGTTTAGGGTTTAGGGTTTAGGGTTTAGGGTTTAGGGTTTAGGGTTTAGGGTTTAGGGTTTAGGGTTTAGGGTTTAGGGTTTAGGGTTTAGGGTTTAGGGTTTAGGGTTTAGGGTTTAGGGTTTAGGGTTTAGGGTTTAGGGTTTAGGGTTTAGGGTTTAGGGTTTAGGGTTTAGGGTTTAGGGTTTAGGGTTTAGGGTTTAGGGTTTAGGGTTTAGGGTTTAGGGTTTAGGGTTTAGGGTTTAGGGTTTAGGGTTTAGGGTTTAGGGTTTAGGGTTTAGGGTTTAGGGTTTAGGGTTTAGGGTTTAGGGTTTAGGGTTTAGGGTTTAGGGTTTAGGGTTTAGGGTTTAGGGTTTAGGGTTTAGGGTTTAGGGTTTAGGGTTTAGGGTTTAGGGTTTAGGGTTTAGGGTTTAGGGTTTAGGGTTTAGGGTTTAGGGTTTAGGGTTTAGGGTTTAGGGTTTAGGGTTTAGGGTTTAGGGTTTAGGGTTTAGGGTTTAGGGTTTAGGGTTTAGGGTTTAGGGTTTAGGGTTTAGGGTTTAGGGTTTAGGGTTTAGGGTTTAGGGTTTAGGGTTTAGGGTTTAGGGTTTAGGGTTTAGGGTTTAGGGTTTAGGGTTTAGGGTTTAGGGTTTAGGGTTTAGGGTTTAGGGTTTAGGGTTTAGGGTTTAGGGTTTAGGGTTTAGGGTTTAGGGTTTAGGGTTTAGGGTTTAGGGTTTAGGGTTTAGGGTTTAGGGTTTAGGGTTTAGGGTTTAGGGTTTAGGGTTTAGGGTTTAGGGTTTAGGGTTTAGGGTTTAGGGTTTAGGGTTTAGGGTTTAGGGTTTAGGGTTTAGGGTTTAGGGTTTAGGGTTTAGGGTTTAGGGTTTAGGGTTTAGGGTTTAGGGTTTAGGGTTTAGGGTTTAGGGTTTAGGGTTTAGGGTTTAGGGTTTAGGGTTTAGGGTTTAGGGTTTAGGGTTTAGGGTTTAGGGTTTAGGGTTTAGGGTTTAGGGTTTAGGGTTTAGGGTTTAGGGTTTAGGGTTTAGGGTTTAGGGTTTAGGGTTTAGGGTTTAGGGTTTAGGGTTTAGGGTTTAGGGTTTAGGGTTTAGGGTTTAGGGTTTAGGGTTTAGGGTTTAGGGTTTAGGGTTTAGGGTTTAGGGTTTAGGGTTTAGGGTTTAGGGTTTAGGGTTTAGGGTTTAGGGTTTAGGGTTTAGGGTTTAGGGTTTAGGGTTTAGGGTTTAGGGTTTAGGGTTTAGGGTTTAGGGTTTAGGGTTTAGGGTTTAGGGTTTAGGGTTTAGGGTTTAGGGTTTAGGGTTTAGGGTTTAGGGTTTAGGGTTTAGGGTTTAGGGTTTAGGGTTTAGGGTTTAGGGTTTAGGGTTTAGGGTTTAGGGTTTAGGGTTTAGGGTTTAGGGTTTAGGGTTTAGGGTTTAGGGTTTAGGGTTTAGGGTTTAGGGTTTAGGGTTTAGGGTTTAGGGTTTAGGGTTTAGGGTTTAGGGTTTAGGGTTTAGGGTTTAGGGTTTAGGGTTTAGGGTTTAGGGTTTAGGGTTTAGGGTTTAGGGTTTAGGGTTTAGGGTTTAGGGTTTAGGGTTTAGGGTTTAGGGTTTAGGGTTTAGGGTTTAGGGTTTAGGGTTTAGGGTTTAGGGTTTAGGGTTTAGGGTTTAGGGTTTAGGGTTTAGGGTTTAGGGTTTAGGGTTTAGGGTTTAGGGTTTAGGGTTTAGGGTTTAGGGTTTAGGGTTTAGGGTTTAGGGTTTAGGGTTTAGGGTTTAGGGTTTAGGGTTTAGGGTTTAGGGTTTAGGGTTTAGGGTTTAGGGTTTAGGGTTTAGGGTTTAGGGTTTAGGGTTTAGGGTTTAGGGTTTAGGGTTTAGGGTTTAGGGTTTAGGGTTTAGGGTTTAGGGTTTAGGGTTTAGGGTTTAGGGTTTAGGGTTTAGGGTTTAGGGTTTAGGGTTTAGGGTTTAGGGTTTAGGGTTTAGGGTTTAGGGTTTAGGGTTTAGGGTTTAGGGTTTAGGGTTTAGGGTTTAGGGTTTAGGGTTTAGGGTTT